>OU452220.1:483845-523845 GCA_911728455.2 Marthasterias glacialis
ACATGGTTTCAGTGTACGAAATAAAATGTAGTTTATGACCTTTGAAAATATTACGTTGATGACGTCATCAAATGTTACAGTTTGTTACGACGACGAGTTTAAAAATAAGATTTTTTTTTATTTCAATTTTTTTTTTAGCAAACTACATGTTGAATTTTTTAGTAATAGATAACGACTATAAAAGCCTAATTGTGAAATTTGAACAAAAATGGCCGTTGCATAACGAAGTTATATTAAGGTAAAAAGTGCCGTTTTTAGCGCAATCGCCGATAGAGTCTGTACAGTTACCTTACTGTATTGCACCCCGTGCGTGTGCACTATAGGCTTTTACAGCATGCTGTGTATCAACATACACGCAACAAGTCAGGTCTTGTCACAGTTCATCGAACTTTGCGGTGTGTTGTTAAGTTCTGTGTGTGTGTGTAATAATGGCTACGCAAAGAAAAACTGTTAAGTCATGCCAAGTTCAGTGTGGAAATGTTTCCCTTTATGTCATTCTGGTGGCTTAATTGTGACAGGGAGAGGAAGAGGAGACTTTACTGAGACGATCACATGCTCACGTGAGTTGTTTGATGTATAATGGTGGAGAAAATGCAATTGACAAAATGATCGTCTTTCGTTCTATATACCGATCACGTACGTGCTTACGTACGAGAGTCACAAGTGTGCAACAGCGGGGCCAGAGGCTCTTTACCCCCGCGAGAGTTGTTGTCGGGATACGCTGAGTAAAACTGTTCAAAAATGAAAATTAAAAAGTAAAGTCATCGCTTTTCAAAATGTCCGTGTATTTCTTTAGCCGTGCACACTTGTGTTTGTGATGTTTATCAAAGTGGGGTAGTTTTTATAAAACTTTGGAACTTTTTAATACAGATAATGAGCTCGGAATTTGAATCTGTCAAATGTCAGATTGACTGTACAGAATGAGACCGTTAATTTGATGTAGCGCCACCAACGTTCACTAGCGATACACACTTTTTTTTATTGACACCGCATAGATGCCGAACAAAACAGAGGGCAGCAAGGGTTAATGTTTTGATAAAAGACAATATGAATAGTATTTTTAACAGACAACCTGGCGGGAGCCAATTGCACTGCGTGGAAAAGGAATACTTTGGAAAGCACGAAAACATTGTTTTTCCTGGCAGTTAAAATCAAAAAGGTAACTTGTTTTCCTCCAGGAGTCGAGTTACAATAAATGTATGCGGTTCTTTATAATTCTTAGTGACCTGAGTTGACCTCGCTTCCTGCCCAAACCGGAAGTCCCCATGAAATACATATTATGATAAAGCTCTTTTTAATTATTTTCACCTTCATTTTTATTAAATCAAAGTTTATTATTTCACAAAAATCATAACTCCTGAAGTACACAATGGATTTTTACAATCTATACATCATCTGAAAGGCCATTCAAAACTGCGTAATCGCCCTACAGACATGACCCCAATGTGACCTTGTCTTCCGGTTCAAACCGGAAGTTCAAATATTCAAAAATTCATAATTTAAGAAGTTTTTATTATATAATCACAAATCTTACATCACATTGTAGGTTAGGCAATGTCCTTCTATGTTGCACATTGCGTGACCTGTGTGACCTCTACTTCCGGAAAAACCGGAAGTAGCTCCTCATTCAAAAGTTGTCAGAGGTAGGAACATAATTCTTTCACCAAGTACCAATGTTAGGGAGGATCCTTCTCTGTTGCACTATGCGTGACCTTTGTGACCTCTACTTCCGGTCAAACCGGAAGTAGCTCTTTATTTAAAAATGGTAAGAGCTAGGATTATGATTCTTTCACCAAATACCAAGGTTAGGGAGGATCCTTCTCTGTTGCACATTGCGTGACTTTTGCGACCTCTACTTCCGGTCAAACCGGAAGTAGCTCTTTTTTTAAAAATGGTAAGAGCTAGGAACATGATTCTTTCACCAAATACCAAGGTTAGGGAGGATCCTTCTCTGTTACATTGCGTGACCGTTCTGACCTCTACTTCCGGTCAAACCGGAAGTAGCTCTTTATTTAAAAATGGTTAGAGCTAGGAACATGATTATTTCACGTAATACCAAGGTAAGGGATGACCCTTCTCTGTTGCACTTTGCGTGACCTCTACTTCCGGTGAAGCCGAAAGTAGCTCCTCATTTTTTTAAGTTGTTAGAGGTAGGAACATGATTCTTTCACAAAATACCAAGGTTTGGTAAGGTCCTTCTCTGTTTAATATTGCGTACCTGTACTTCCGGTCAAACCGGAGAAAAAATGGTAAAAGCTAGAAACATGAAGGTCCTCTGCTGCAAATTAAATATATTTCAAAGCACAATTTTACGTTTTTTTATGTTCATATTTTTAGATACTTAAGTTGATACATTAAATAACAACTTTAACTACCATATTCCGAACACCTTGTTTTTGTGATGTCACAAAAACTTATGTCTAGTTTTACATGTCAATGGGCTATCGTTGTCAGGCAGCCACGCACACACACACACACACACACACACCCACCCTTACCTATGGCAGTTACGGGGTTCTGCTATTGTTCTTTTATTCTCTTTCCAAAGAATTTCTCTGTGGGGTAGCACTGTCCCATTGAGTAAAGTGCCCCATAAGTTGGTGAGTGTAAGGGTACACATACACCCGTATAACTTGTACATGTATAATATAAGGCATTGTGATTTCTACAGTTGTGTGGGACACGCTTTCATGCAGACGTACAATTGATTTGAGTTATTTGGTGGGTTGAAGGGTTAGGATGGCCGGGATGGTTAGGATAAATGAGCCTCTCCTCACCCCTGAAAAGGCCCAGATGGTCAGCATCTCCAACAGCCTCTCCTCATCAAACGCCTACTGCCCGGTTTCTCGCGCTGACCCCTGTTTAGAACACGTTTATTGACTTTTGAAAGACCTTTCCGATGATGTACAGATTGACAAAATCCATTATGTACTTCTGGGGTTATGATTTTTTTAAATATTAAACTTTGGTTTGATGCAATTCGATACCCGATGACGTCATCACTGACGCGGTTTCTTGCGAAATTTAAAGCTCCTCAAATCATTCATTAGATTTCAATTAATGTGTGAGCAAATGTTCTCTGGCCTCGTAAGGTACAAATTGTTATTCATTCAATTTAACAATCCAATCGTACATCATTCAAATTTGACTCTGCTTTTCGCAGCCTCCGAGTTGGCCACTCAAATTGGTTTTCGGGCAGGCACTTGTGTTGTTCAGCTTGAATTGGCTTCATGATAGTGATATAGTAAACACTGCCTCTCCCATAATTTTAAAGGCATGATGTTTGTTGAAAACGATTGCTATATGACTAAGTAGAGCTAGTTGGCCTTTGAACTGAATAATGTGTGTATAGAAATGCAAACAGTGGGAAAACATTGCCCAAAGGCTCAGACGCCTGGCTCGTCATCATATTTTTAATACAACACACGAATGCATAATGAAATACCAGAATGTTTGTTCTTGAAATTGTCCAAACGAGACGCGGCGAGACAATGAATACAATATTTTCTTACTTCCGTTAGAAAATAATTTTCTTTTCTATATATCCCTCATGTAAAATTACGAGAATTGAAAAGAATACCACACAAACAAATGTTTTGTGAACAATGGGATTGGCGGAGCTGCTCGCCTCGCATAGTATTTAGAGATTGGCGGAGCTGCTCGCCTCGCATAGTATTTATTCATCACAATCACATACTTGCATTACTATTAATTCATTTATTTCACATTTATCGTTATCATTCTCAGCTTAAATAGCCGCTTAAACACCATCGTGGTTTGTTGTGATCTTTACACATTCTCATTCTGTTTCAACAAAAGGTTAGTTCAAATTCCAAGTACCGTGGAAGGAAGCAATCGCGTTTTGGAATCAGTTTTTATATACGAATTTCTAGCTTTTTCAGTCTTCCATCTTCCATGCATGGATATTAAGTGAGCTGGGAGTCTGGCATTTGAAGCCGAGGTTGCCCCTCCTGACCTCAGAATATGGAGGCCGAATCTATGTATGTCTGGGACGAATGGGCGAAGGGCTTGAAGTACGATCTCCCTGGTTCTCGTATAGCTCAGTCCATGAGTTGTAGCAACAAAACCGCTTTTGGAACGTGTAATTCGACGAAGTACTGGTAGGGGAGAACTGTCGGGGTCGCCCAGTGCTCGAAAATACCTTTCTGTGATTACAACCGGGCAGGTTGGTTCGAATGTTCTTGCAATGGTTATATCAATGCCCTGTCGAAATTGATCGGTTTTTGACTTGTATAAATGTATGACGAGCCTATCACTGAGTATGTTACAGTCCATGCGTCTTACATTGCTGATGTCATTAAAACGAAGGAAACCTGCGTAACAAACAAAGCAAACGAAGAGAATGCGTAACTCGTCTAATGCTGCACTAGGTTGCCCGTGAGCATTGTACAGTTTTTTCATTATTTCAGGTGTTACCGGTTCCTTTCGATTTGGTGTCGACGCTGTGAGTCTCTTGTAACCTTGTATGGTTGTTTTAACCAATGGGTCATCTGTGGGGGACTTTAATCCGGCTAAGCTATGTGCCCAGTTAGCAGCAGCTGCTGCAGAATCTGCCGCGGTTTTGTGACCGGATGAATAGAATGACGACAGATATAGGGCAAAATCGGTCGGGTTGACTGGGAACGAATTGACGTTGGTCTTGGAAGAAGCCCATGATTCCCATCGTTTCCAACTATCGCTGTATTTCTTTGTTGTTGATTGTGCTCTTGATGACATCAGTAGTTTTGGTAGGTGTCCAAGTGCGAGTTGTTTTAGTTCCGGGTCGGTTACGGAATGAGCGAGTGTTAACCATCTTTCTGAAACAAACAAAAGCAAAAGTAAGCAGCAAAATGTGCTCAATGCCATATGGCGGAATGCCATGTAGACATATATATATACAAGGTATGCAGTAATTACGATTTTTGGCTAAAGCAGCCACTCTGGAAATGTATGTTTAATATAATTAAATTTAGGTGTCCCTTATCAAGAATTAGCAGCAAGTGTACTCGAGTATAATAGGCACTGAGTTTGTCTTTCAGTCACTGGTTGCCACACTGTAAACGTGTATGCAACTGCTCGGCGTCCAACACCAGGCTGAGTTAACAGCGCTCGGTGGCCACGTAAAACCCCCAATAGGTGGAGGAACCGTGGACGCGACCAGGGTGTTGGACGGAGGTCGCGCTACCCTTACTCCGAGCAAATTTCAAAAACATTTTTAAAAGCCCCCCACTTTTTTTTTTTTTTTTTTTTTTTTTTAATGGGATAGGGCGGGTTTGGGTAGCGAGGTTAGTTGCTCTACCGAGAGTGAATGCTGGGCTGGAAACGCCCCAGTTTTAAAGGTAGAATGTAATATGTATTACGTAATATTGACACGCTCTATTGAGCGTGATGCACCTGTCGTACTATAACGAAAAGAAAATTAACATTATAGAGAGGTTGCATGGCCCCGGGAAGCGATTTTTTCCGTACCACACGCTCAATAAGGAGCTACAGCGAAGAGTCCCGATTGGTCAGTTACAAAATGCATTCTGCATGTTAGGTCGCAGGCTGTTTCGCACGAATGTTGTCTGTGATCGGCGTAAAGTACATACCCTCCTCGTGCTCTGTAATGTACTATGTAGGGAATACTCAGCAGCAAGTTCAGCATGGTGTTTGTGTTCCAGACGCCGCAAGAATAACAAAGGTCACTTCTATCTGAGAAACTGATTGGCACTAGTGGCCAACAGGGAGTTTTTGGTCGGTAATGTGGGGACCTTGATGTGGTAGCCTAAGAATTTGTGTGTACTAAGAAATGGGATTGTGGAGAGCCTTAAATGACAGGGTGTTATGGGCCACCTGTTTTTTCGGTACTTCACGGGTGTAGAACAAAGCTTGTATAAACGTTAGAGTTGATTACCTTTCCACTGTTTATGTTTCTCCTAAAACTGTTCACACACTTGGTTAATTTAGCCTCTTGTGTAATATTTGAGTGTGTTGTTAGTCACCCCTTGTAGTAATAATTGGCTCCAGACAGCAGCCTATAGCACTGCAAGGGGCATCATCAGCTTTTGGTTGTGCTCTCCCATTATTTTGGTAGTTTAATTGCCTGGTTTGAACGAGTTATTACTGCTATATGGACTCGGCCTTTAAAGCTATTTTGATCTCAATCTGCAACTTTCTTGGATACTGTGTTTTGGTATTAAGTTAGCTTTTACTGTGATTTGTTTGTGTTTTATGTATTTTCTTTTAAGCTGTGTTTCATTGACTTTCTTTGCTTTCGGTCGCTTTTGATCAATAGAGTGTTTTTATGTCTGTTTTTTTTTTTTTTTTTTTTTTTTGCTGTTAAAGAAACCTACAATCGCGAGCCACTGTCCCACTTCGGCACGGAAAAAAAATGGCCCTTGGGAAAAGTTCATGTCGCAGCCATGTTGGGTAATGCCATGTACAAACTCAATGGTTGGCGCGTCACCTGCTGAATGATTTCCAGCCCCTATTTGTGCATGCAGCATTAGAAAAAGGATTCAAATAAATCACTGACGCATACAGTGCTTGTGAACTATACGCTTGGCTAAGAATCCACTCGTGGGTGAAGTTGCAAGGCGGGATACGTTTCAATTTCTAATGCAGACATTCCAGTACGAAGTTAAAAACCTGTAATCAACACGGCGAGATACTACATAAACATAACTGACGCCCACAGAGCCTTGAAACTAATACGCTTGGCTAAGAATCCACATCGTCATGCGCTGAGTTGTAAGAAGTGATGAATTTCAATTATGAGCAACGCAGACACTTCAGTCCGATGTCTGACACCACTAAACAAAACATGGAGAGCAATTGAATACGGCACAAAAAAAATAAATCACTTTTAAATCATCTACCTATCTACCTACCTACCTACCTACCTACCTACCTACCTACCTACCTACCTAGGCAAGCAGGCAGGCAATCTTGCTTGCTTCTTGCGTGCGCGCGTGCGTGCTCGCGTGCGTGCTTGCGTGCTTGCTTGCTTGCTTGCTTGCTTTGCTTGCTTGCATGAGCCCCCAAACCTCAACGTAGTTTGTCCCACGTCATTGTGCTTCCACATTGATTTGATGATGTCAGTTGGCAAATTTAGGCTTCCACAGAACCTAAAAGAAAGTGCCTTCGCTACGCCGATGACTGTTATAATCCCGCTTGGTTGCCCTTATGGTTGATTAATGGGAAGTTATCTTAAATGAGTGGTCATACATGTATTAAATGTTTTAAATATACCAATAAATTATAAGATAAAACAAGATTTATCACGTGCTTGTCTTGCAAAACAAAGCAGGTATGGAGTGTTGCGGTCTAGTGCTCCAAACTCACCAGTTCTAGCGTGATGCCAGAGTCGAGACACTTGTGTCATTGAGCAAGAGACTTTACCATTGCTTTTCCCTTTGGGTGGGACGTAAAGCCCACCCAAAAGGAAAGCCATGGTGAAGTGTCTTGCTCAATTAAATTTGAACGAAGCTATAGGCCTATAGAGCTGTAGAGAGCGCAATCTTCAAATTGCTATTTGTTAGACGTTACATAAATTGAATCCTCCATTCAAAGTTAACATCGAATACCGAAACTTACACAACACCAAAGAAGTCCAATCTCAACTAAACAGCGAGACCGTTAAACTACCTGTCTGATTTTAAATTGATGATTTTTACTGTTCATTTTTTACCATACATGAAGTGCTGTTGTTAAATTTGTGTTGATCAAACTTTTACACTCGGTAAAACGTCAATGCGCAGAAAGTCACGGCCACTAAAAGTTGTTGTTGGGTTTAAAGTGCACCAACGAAAGCCTCGCTATTGTAAAAACAAATGCTACTTTTATATTCTTGCTTAGTTGCCCTTATGGTTGTCGCTTGACTCGGCCTCAAATTATCATACGTATAGAAATAAAGACATGTCAAATTTCATTCACGGTTGAGGGCCGATTTAGTGAATAAGGGCAACATGCATTCTGGCATCACGAAACTAAAAAAAAAAAAAAAAAATGAACCCCCTCCCGGCCCCTGAAAACCCATTATTGTCATTGCTGTATAAACAAGTTCAAGGGAGCAATCAACAGTCGTTTAACGATCAGTACAAGTTCCTCGATCGGATGGTAAAGCATTCACTGATGCTCTGGTTGACAGCCTCGTAGCCCTTGTCCGATTGGATACTGAGTGTCGTGCAGAGACGGTGCAGTCTTGATTACTTTTACGTGAATATTGAAGGTTGTGAGTAGATACCTACTTAATGATATCATCGAATCACAGGTGTCAATTATATCTGGGTTTCTGCCTCAACCAGGTAAGACATGACATCATCACCATATTTATTTAAATACATTTTGGATAAAAGACGATGTTATACCATTTATTCATACAAAAATAAAGCACTATATTTGTATAAATTAACTTGGATTTCGCTTGTTTTCCGTACACCGCTTTTTTGTAAGTTTCGGGGACGTTTTAAACAATTAATGGTCGTTTAAGAATAGTTTACTTGTACCTATGATTTATAAAAAAAAACCAAAAACAATAACAATAAATAAATAAAACAAAATGATTTCTTTAACCCTATCAGGGCCGTTTTTTTCTTTCTAGGATGTGGACCAGTGAGGGGCACATAGTGCAACCCACCTATCCGTATTTTTTTAGTTTTCTACCGATTTTGGTAAAATAAGGTCAAATAAATGGTTGCCATGGCAACAGCTAACCCGTGGTTTCAATTTTTTGCTACTAACATGATCCTAGATATATTTTGGGAGAAGCCAAACAGTTTTGCGGTGATCGGACTAAGCGTTAAAAAAAATAACGAGCAACAGATATGGTTAGTATTGGGCAACATGTGGCAACTCCTCAGATTTCTGTCTGGTTTTAACATATTACACCTTTTGATAGTGAAAGTCAGTCTTCCTGAAAACACTTTTTTTTCCCCTGTGCAACAACAAAATGTGACAGAGAAAAACACCCCCTGTTTATTTCAAAATCGAAATGCAATAATTCTGACAAAATCCACGTTTGAAAATAATGAATTTATCCAGCGGCTATACTGGTGTAAAACTAGAGGGGGAGGGGCACAAGGGGATTAGATTGAAATTGAAATTACAAAATGTAACATTTTACTCTGGAAATCTCTAGCCTCAAAATTCCAGATTTCAAATGGGAGCACTGTTGGTGGGGACGGAGGCTCGGAGATCAATTTGGGGAACGTGCCCACCTGCCCCGTGCCCCCCCTACCCCCTGTAACGCCCCTACAGTTGTGCCACTGATTTTATCTTTGTGTTACTTTTAATAGGGGCAGCGAGAAGTCAAAACTGAATATGTGGCGACAACTTGCAGAAGGTGTTGTGTTTCTTTCTCTATTTGTTTTAGGTAAGAAATATAATTAAGTTAACATATATAATACTTGCATCGGGAAAACAAAAATACAAGCCAGCGAAAAAAGAACACCCGGTATAGGGGTAAAACTAAAATGACACTACATTTATAGTTTCGGGCGTGCCCCCCCCCCAAACCACTGGCCCGACCCCACCCAACCCCCGACCCCACGAAAAATAAATAATTGAAATCGAAGAAAACATAAATGTAAACATACTACTCATAGGTTGGCAATGGGATGACGAATTTTAGTGATTCTCCATACCAGTGTACTGTCAGAAAATCAGAACAATCAGATGGAACTAAATGAAAAATCAGAACTACATTGTATCAAGAAATCACAATATTTTGTCCACTTTGACGTTTGGAAAGCCACTGGGGGTTTTGTGTACAGTTTCGGGGAAAAATAGTCCATGAAAAAATACTTCGCAATGTACTATGTTTTTCAAAATGGAAAGAAATGAATGACAAAAAGTTGTTCACGTGATTTAGACATTATTTGAAAAATTATTTAATATTTATATTATTATTATTATTATTATTATTATTATTATTATTATTATTATTATTATTATTATTATTATTATTATTATTATTATTATTATTATTATTATTATTATTATTATTATTATTATTATTATTATTATTATTATTATTATTATTATTATTATTATTATTATTATTATTATTATTATTATTATTGTGTAGTTATGAGTGTAATTCTCTTGTAGCAACATTTATTCAGAAGAACGGCTCTGCTATTGATTGTAAATTCTAATCCCACTTTCCACCCAGAGTTGTTTCTCCGTAAACAAATACCAGAGAGAAAGTAAACTGTTCCAATTCACAGTAAACAGTTCACTTTGCCTCCAGTATAAATAACAAATATAAAAATTCACAGTAAACAGTTCACTTTTTCTAAAGTATAGTTCACTTTTTCTACAGTAAAAAAACAAAAAAAAATAATAAAAAACAAACTGGGGACAATAACTGTGCACAATTTACACATATTTACAAAGTACTTGGTTTTTAACGATAAAAATAAAAATAACAAAAATACACCATGCTTATATAGCGCATTACACACAGAGTCCCAATGCGCTTTACAAAGAAGCATTATAATATTTTTCCAGTAAGGTATTCAGAGTTACTTTTTGAAGTATGAGACCTATTCCTTTACATAGCACCATGTAACGGTTTACAAGGTGCTGTGGCGCAATCTACAGCCGATCAAACCAATAACACCAGGGCGAACCCTTCTCTTTTCGATAATTGCACTGGGTTCTTTTACATGCATTACACAATAACACAATTATTGTTATTATTTAGCCTTTGAGAAAGACTCTGCTAGGGTCGAACTGTGAGGCTCTTAAACATTTTTGTTTTGCATTATTAAAACATGTTTAAAGGTCTCACACAGTCGACCCTAGCAGAGTCTTTCTCAAAGACTAAATGACAACACAGCGCACACATACAAATATACTGGAGTAACAGATCTATAGAACAAAATAATTGTATTGATGTGAGTTTGCCATTTGAGATCCGATTGACTTGTGATTCCAAGATATTTGTAATCTCTAGTAATGAGCACATGATCACCAAGATTATATACACTTTGGCGTCGTCTAAAAATGAGTAACAACACACATTCAGGTGGGTTAAGTAATATACCAATCACCATTCGTGTTACTCCATAAAATGATATTATTAAGTACCGACTGCATAAGCATAAGAATCGACATGATTTGTAAAAGGCCTGAAGATGACAGTGTCATCGGCTTACAGGTACATTGAAGCACCCGTAATGTTGGAGCTCATTTGTAAAAAAAAAAAAAATAAATAAAAAAATACAGTAGGGGCCCCAGGATTGATCCCTGTGGGACCCTCGATGTTACCCTCACAGGGGTGGAAATTTCACCTCCATAGATAACACTCTGAAGTAAAGTTTCATCCAAAAAGCTTTGTATCAATCCACCAAGCTGTTGTCCAACACCTAAATGATGTAATTTCTTGATCAACAGGTTATGCAGAACTTTGTCAAAAGCCCGCATCCAATCTAAGAAAATACAATGAATATCGGGCGAATTTCTTTGATCAAGAATACTAGCCCAATCAAGAACAATCTTTGTCAAAAGAAAACCCTGTTACAAGAAAACCCTGGACGGAACCCAAACTGATTTGGAGACAGAAGGGAGTTGGTGATACGACATGAACAAATGTAATCATGAGTGATTCGCTCAAGCAGCTTGCATACCACCGAGGTTAATGATATAGGGCGATTTGAATCAAATGATGTTCGATCACCCTTACCCGTATATACAGGAACAACATTAGCATGCTTCCAAGCCTTGACACCCTTTGTACTTCCAAAGTGAAATTAAAAAGTCTGGTAAGAGATAACTAGAAGATGCGACTGGTTTTAACAATTTATCAGAAATGTTATCAGACCCGGGAGCACTATTACTTTCCAGTCTACTATAGCTTTACTCACAGCTTCAGGGGAGACAATTGAATAGCTTATATATATATATAAAACTAGTAGGGTTGATGGCCTTAGCTTTCGATATAAACCGGACCTTCGTCAGAGGCAAAAACAAGCACAAACATAAAAACAGATCCATTTATAGAAAAACCTTGGGATTAAAATAGATGGAGAGTATCCAAAATAGGCGGGAAAAAGATAACCAATCAAAGTTAATTAAATACAGACAAAGAGATTGTTGATGACCAATCAAAATACAGCAGTGTGGACAATAGGATGTCCAGTGGTCGGTTGGTACAAAAAGGAGATTAGTGAACAAAGGAGGAAAGCTGCAGGGTGGGTAAATCGGCTGACATGAAAGGACAGGATTATCTACGCAGATGAGGGAGGTGATTAAGGGTAATCTCCCTAAATAAAGCAGTAGAAGTGTAAACATTGAATAATAGAGAGGGGGCTATAATGAGAATACTATAATGATAATGTAAAAGCATGGAAATATAGTAGTTATTTGCCAAGAGGAATTATTTAACGCCTGTGTTTATGTTTAATCCGAATGGTTGGATTTTTCGGAGTTTGTGAATCCAGTGGGATTCTCTGAGTTTACCATGTGAATCGTCGCCGTTGCAGGCCTCAATGACAGTTAGTTCCACATCTTTAACACTATGATTATGGCTATTGAAGTGGATAGATACTGGGTACAGTTTTTTGGTCTTTATGGAGGAGACATGATTCGCAAAGCGAAGACAGAGTTTGGTCTTTGTCTCTCCCACATACTGTACTCCACATCTCTTACATGATATGACATAAATGACATTTGGGGTTTGGCATTGGGAGTTGGTCTTGATTTTGTAGGTAAAGCCAGTGCTGTGGCTTTTAACCTGTACAGTGGGTTTGATATACATACAAGTCTTGCACTTAGAGCGGGTGCAGTGGTGACAACCCTGTATGTCTTGTGGGGAGGGAGTTTGGCCTGTACCTGGGGGGAGTTTTGCTCTAACTAGAATGTCACCTAGGCTCTTAGGGCGACGGAAGGCGACAATGGGGCGCTCAGAAATTGCTGAGCGCAACCTGTTGGAGGAGTGGAGAATTGGCATGTTGTCATTGATTATAGATGACAACTTGGGTAACATAGGGTGGAAAGTTGTGACCAGAGCAACTCTATTGGTTGGGGTTCTCTTGGTGCCCGTGTTGGTCAACAGAGTATGGCGGGGTATGCCAAAAGCTCTGTTGATGGCAAGTTGAACCCTTCGTTTGCTATGGCCCCTAGAAACAAAGTGGTGCCTTAGGTCAGATGAACGCCTTTTGTATAGAGTATCTGTGGAGCAGATACGTCTTATACGTAAGGCTTGACTGTAGGCAATTGCCTCCTTGCAATGGCTAGGGTGGCAGCTATTGGAGAGAAGATATTGATGGGTGTCAGTGGGTTTGCTATATACATCTGTCACAATATCATTAGGGGATTTAGTTATAGTCACATCTAGAAAATTCACGCAGGTAACAGAGAAATCGGCAGTGAATTTAATGGTGGGGTGGAATGAGTTTGTATGATCAATGAATTCTTCCAAGCTATCTTGGCTACCACACCAGATAGCGAAAATGTCATCAATAAATCTCCACCACACGAGTGGGCGGTTGGGAGCGGAGGATATAGGTTGTCTTCTAAGTCAGACATGAACAAGTTAGCATATGAAGGCGCCATTTTAGTACCCATGGCAGTACCTTGTGTCTGTAAGAAGTGCCTTTCTGTGAAAGAAAAGTTATTCTTAGTTAGGATGTGGCTGATGAGTTCTGTAAGGTGTCTCACAGAGGGGCGGGTTTGTTTGTTGGCTCGGAGTACAGAACCACATGCCTTAATTCCTTCTTTATGAGGTATGTTAGTATACAGTGACGATACATCTAGAGTCACCAGAAAAGCAGAGTCAGGTATTTTGTGTTTGATACCCTCCAATTTACAAAGAAAGTCACTGGTGTCTTTGATGTATGAGGGAATGCGAGGTACGAGTGGGTTTAGAAAGCTATCAACAAATTCAGATATATATATATATATATATATTTATTTATATATATATTTATTTATAATATTCTCCCAGTCAGTTTCTCATGTACTTTCTCTGTGTAAATCCACGTAAAAAGCTGTATCCATTCGTTGTGTATCCCCGCTACTGCCGTTTACCAGGTTGTTTGCATCTTAACCGGGGTAGTGATCCCTGGCTTATCGGCAGCACGGTTCGGCTTCTGACTGGTCCCCCCGAGCAAAGTAGATTTGGTATTGCACATAGGACCGCCCACCAACTATAAGGGCTGGTTAGCTCAGTTGGTAGAGCGCTCGTACGGTATTCGAGAGGTCGCGGGTTCGAGTCCGGCATCAGCCAAATTTTCTTTGCTCACGCTATTTATTTATAATATTCTCCCAGTCAGTTTCTCATGTACTTTCTCTGTGTAAATCCACGTAAAAAGCTGTATCCATTCGTTGTGTATCCCCGCTACTGCCGTTTACCAGGTTGTTTGCATCTTAACCGGGGTAGTGATCCCTGGCTTATCGGCAGCACGGTTCGGCTTCTGACTGGTCCCCCCGAGCAAAGTAGATTTGGTATTGCACATAGGACCGCCCACCAACTATAAGGGCTGGTTAGCTCAGTTGGTAGAGCGCTCGTACGGTATTCGAGAGGTCGCGGGTTCGAGTCCGGCATCAGCCAAATTTTCTTTGCTCACGCTATTTATTTATAATATTCTCCCAGTCAGTTTCTCATGTACTTTCTCTGTGTAAATCCACGTAAAAAGCTGTATCCATTCGTTGTGTATCCCCGCTACTGCCGTTTACCAGGTTGTTTGCATCTTAACCGGGGTAGTGATCCCTGGCTTATCGGCAGCACGGTTCGGCTTCTGACTGGTCCCCCCGAGCAAAGTAGATTTTGGTATTGCACATAGGACCGCCCACCAACTATAAGGGCTGGTTAGCTCAGTTGGTAGAGCGCTCGTACGGTATTCGAGAGGTCGCGGGTTCGAGTCCGGCATCAGCCAAATTTTCTTTGCTCACGCTATTTATTTATATATATATATATTTATATATAAAACTAGTAGGGTTGATGGCCTTAGCTTTCGATCAAAACCGGACCTTCGTCAGAGGCAAAAACAAGCACAAACATAAAAACAGATCCATTTATAGAAAAACCTAGGGATTAAAATAGATGGAGAGTATCCAAAATAGGCGGGAAAAAGACAACCAATCAAAGTTAATTAAATACAGACAAAGAGATTGTTGATGACCAATCAAAATACAGCAGTGTGGACAATGGGATGTCCAGTGGTCGGTTAGTACAAAAAGGAGATTAGTGAACAAAGGAGGAAAGCTGCATGGTGGGAAATGCGGCTGACATGAAAGGACAGGATTATTTACTCACATGAGGGAGGTGATTAAGGGTAATCTCCCTAAATAAAGCAGTAGAAGTGTAAACATTGAATAATAGAGAGGGGGCTATAATGAGAATACTATGATGATGATGTAAAAGCATGGAAATAAAGTAGTTATTTGCCAAGAGGAATTATTTAACACCTGTGTTTATGTTTAATCCGAATGGTTGGATTGTTCGGAGTTTGTGAATCCAGTGGGATTCTCTGAGTTTACGATGTGAATCGTCGCCGTTGCAGGCCTCAATGACAGGCCATATATATATATGCTTTTTTTGCATGTGAAGTTTTGATCATTATGAGTGAAAATTGTAGGATTACCCAGAGATCGTTTGTAGCGGACAATGGACCAGAGATTACTAAATTTCTTGTGATGTGTTCAAAGATGGGGTTTGCCAGTTTTTAATGCCTTTCTACGTAAATGACGTTTTTGGAGACAATTTAATAATATCACGAGTAACCCTTGGTTTACGAGCATTACCTCTGACTTGATGGAGGGAATGGCACTATCCAGACAAGGGAAAAACGTTTTGGTACACTTCTCCCGTGCAGAGTCAACGTCAGACCCAATATTGTCATACACCTGATCCGATGGGGCTTACCTTACATTATAATTATACAGTTCCAATCACCCTGGCCATGGCAGTAGATCTTACGTTTCACAGTGTTATGTTTAAACACAGGAAGGTGAAACAATGTTTCAAATGGTCAGAATGGCCCAGAGAATCACCAACTGTACAGCTTTCAACCAAAATTGGGTTATTGACAAACAAAATGTTACCATCGAGAACACCGTCAGAAGAGTGATATCCTGTAGGATCTTTAAACGAGCTGATGAGAATTAAACACATCCAACAAGGCCTCACTTTGACTCTTAAGACCCATGCGGCAATTCTCACCCCAGTAAGGTTAAAATTCCCAACAAATATCACATGCCCAAGTTGAGAATACAGGTTTTCAATAAAATGAATTACGTTGATAATCTTCTGATCATAAGCTACATCAGAGGCTGGAGGTCTATAACAACAAGCAATAAGAATTTTACGATAATCACAAGTATAATGAACAGCAAACTAATCATTGCAGAGAAATGGAGGGAACAATGTATGTTTTAACGCAAGCAGAACACCACCACCGTGTGAATGGCGGTCACGTCTAAAGACATAATAAAATATTGTCCAAAAGCTGACAGTCCAATACATGTGCAGTCATGTTTCTGTCAAGGCAACAATATCAGGGCTTGTAGTTATACAAATCATGTCCAAATCCAACCATTTATTCTTGGCACTGCGAGAATTACAGCTGATAAGAGACAACTTGTTATGTTGATTGGAATCAGGTTCAGAAGTGGCAGATGAGATGCTATCGCTGGAATTCATAGCCATATTCATGAAAAAAGGAGTCTGAAAAATCAGGAAGAGCACAAAACCTGCAATGCCAGTTCGTTTTTTGCAGCCTCCAAGTTGGTTACGCAACATTTGTTTTCGGGCAGGCACTTGTGTTGTTCAGCTTGAATTGGCGCTCTGACATTGATAGATTAAACATTGCCTCTTCTATACAATACTTCTACAGGCATATCAATGGTTCATATAAGGCACGTTTTTGATGTTTGTCGACAACGATTGCTTTATTATTAAGTAGAACTAGTAACTAGGCCTACGAACTGAAGAATGTGCATAGCAGTGGGCCACTGCTATGCACATTATTCATACGTTTGTCTTGAAAATTGGGGGGGGGGAGGTGGGGGGGGGTAATGAAAAAAAAGGAACAATGGTGAGACCACAAGCAAAGGGGTACGGGGAAGGTTACAACAGCTGAGAGTTGCCTGGTATGTACAGTACAGTGGTGGAAGTCCAGATTTGCCGACTGACATTACCAGTAATGAAAGTAAAAGCGCAACGACATGGGACTCACCTACATGTGGCGATTTTTGGCAAATCCCATGTTGGCGTATATGGACACAAATTCTAGTGGGGGTCCAGGGCGCGAAGCCCCCGGACGCTCTACAGTTTTAAGTGTTTTCAGGTCTAAGGAGGACCGTCAAGCTGCCGAAAAAATAGACGTTAAATTTTGAAATTCAAACTTTGAATACTTTTGGACTCGGGACAAATTCCCTACTGTTGGAGTTAATGGGGGCAACAATTCTTATGACGATTCTTATGGGGGTCCAGGGGCAAGTTCCCCGGTCGCTCTAAGATTTCTAGATTTCAGGGCTAAAAAGGCCGTCCAATTGCCAAAAATAAACGTTTTATTTTTATTTTGCACATGTACACTAATATCACTGATAAAGTCTAACGGGCTGAAATACTGCAATGGTGGTCTGGGGGCTTGTTCTACAGCTTTAAGTGTCTTCAGAGCGTAGATGCCCGCACGTTGCCGAAAATATTTAAAACGGTAATACAAAGTTTGACTTCTCACACTACAAGGATTAAACGAAAATTTCCAGTCGGCTAATCCAGTCGGCAAATTTCTTGGCTTGCCGAATGGATTTGTGTTCAGCCCAAGCCCTTACTTGGGTAAATTTGGTGCTCAAGTTGCCGACTTTAGCTCTAAATGCCGACTTAGGAAAAATAACAGGACAAGGCGATACATTCACTACAGTACATAGAAATCACTGACGCACATAGTGCATTTAAACTATACGCTTGGCTAAGAATCCACTGTGCTCGTGGATGAAGTTTTCAATGCAGACGTTCCAGCACGAACGTCAAAACCTCTAAACAAAACACACCGAGACATACTATTAAATCACTGATGCCCATCCAAAGTGCTTGGGAACTTTACAATTGGCTAAAAATCAGTGCTGTAACTACGGCAACATTTTAGGTGGAACAAGGGAGTGGGGCACCATTTTCCTAGGAGGGACTTTTGGCCAGTAAAACATGTAGTTTCCGTTTGCATTTTCCTGAACAAGCCCCTTTTCAGCGCTTTTCTGACGTGTTGATGTAAAACAAAATACACTATGCACGTACATAATATGAAAAAAAAAACCTGTTTCAAAAACATTGAAATTTCTACATAAAATCTCATAAAATGTAACATTTTATTTCGACAATTTTTAATCTCAAGTGGCACGTGTGTCCCCCCCCCCCCCCACCCTTAGTTGCGCCACTGCTTAAAATTCAGTAGGTCGTCAGCTAAATCTCAAAAGCCTCCAGAAAATGAATTTCGCTCCTGCAATCGCGGGACTAGATTTTAGACACAAAAAGAAAAAGCCTCGCTATCGACATGGTCCCTGTGGTTATGTTGTTGGTATGGAACCAAGTGTATTTCCTTTGTTCTGGGTTGCGTTCACGCCAGATATCACAATGGATTGTTTTTGTTGACCAGATTTAAGAGGGTGGAGGCAATTTCTTGCAATTGAATTCGTGAGTAATATTGAAGGCGGTCAAGTGAGGGATTGCAAGTACAGTTTTAATCACCTCCTATACTTATTTCATCTCGATCATGTTGTGCACAGTGGCGTTCCACAGCTTTCAACATTCATCTGGCCTCTGCATCTCCTTGTGGAACAAAATAAGCTCTACAAAAGGCATTATATTAGAATCATGTTCAATTTCAGAATATAGGGCATAACTTTGAACAAGAACCGCATGATTGAGCACAGAAATGTTAATTTTGACAAGATTAGCCACGCCTGATCCTTAGTTTTGCCCGGTGTACTCAGCCCTGTGTTTGCAAAAGGGTGCCTATCTAAAAAAAAAAAAAAAAAAAAAATGCAATTTGAGAAAACGGATTCTAAACTTTTAATCTCTGGTAAATTTTCCGTCTTTTTTTTTTAGAGCAATTTTAGTGAGTAATTTTAGAACAAAGACACATTATGGCTCCCTTGTTTCTTCTTGTTAATATAGAGATTCGAAGAATTTTGTTTTTGCAGTAGTTATCATTTAAAAAAAAAGTTACATCTTTCTACCAGATTAATTCTTCTGATTTCCTTGCTTGGTTAGTATAAGTTGATTTAGTGTACCGCCTTCAACATGTTTTACCAGGTAAAAGGCCGTATCTTATGTCACTTTGCACTTTTATTTGTTGGGTTTTTGCGTGTTATTCCTGTTTGTATTTTTCTGGCAGAAGGGTGAATGTCATAACACTATGTTGGCAGTATGGGTAACTTAGACATACAAAATACACCAATTATTTGATGAATGGATTTGTTTCAAGAGAACAAGGTGTAGTTTTAGATACAATCTTAACAGTGACATTATATAATATTGATTAAAACGTTTTATTACAGTGGTGTTTTTTTCTGGTACAATGGTGTATTTTGTAGTTACACCATTTCTGCAAATTATACAAGGGAATCAGGCTAAGTTACTTCCTGGCAAAAGACCAGTGCTAATTTTATGGCAAAAGTATGTATAATGATACACAGACTTATTTACTTCAGTTTAAAAAGGGTGTATCTAGGACATACGCCATTAAACCAGATAAACTAGTCCAATACTTGGAAAAATGCCAAAGAAAGCACATGTTATCTTCTAAACCATAACTCGTTTCGAATTAAAACTTGAATGATTGATAAGAGCGCCCTAAAATTGGCTTTAAAAAGTTGTAAGTATGATATACACAATTTTACCAACAGACGACCGTACTGTTGATTTGACATAGCCAATGTTTCCAAACATAGGAGGAGGAAGGTAAACCATTGAATTCTTGTAGGAAGACTATGTCAGGGTTGGAAGAAGACTGTTTAAATTAATGTACTCATTGAAGGAGGCATTACGAGTCGGATTGGAGCATTTATCTCTCCCGTATGTATTGTAACGAGAGAAAACGACATACTGAGCAGAATGTAATTTTGCAGTTTCATTTTGGTATCGGTGTTCCGCATCGCCTGTGTCTAGACTTTTAAGTAATTTACGAACCCTCATTTGCATATTTCTGTTTAGAAGGGGAGAGCTACGCAAGGGTCTAAGTTGTTTAACAAGTCCTGCAATATCACCAGTAATTTTTAGGCGATTTTACCAGGTCTCTTGCGGCGGGCTTTAACACACTTCAGAAAAGCTGGCATTGTTGTTTGCCTGTGGGGATGGACAAATCTCCTTATTCGTAGTCCACCTCACTAAGTTGTGAGTTAGTTTCATATAGGATGGATGCTGTGACGTCTGTTTCGATGTCGCTCATATCCACGCTCTCCTGTGTTGCATTTGAGAGTGACGGTTGAGGATGATGAGAAGCGTCGTTGTTGTTGTCATCACCTAAATCGAGAGATTGGTTGAGGGTGGGTGTGTCTGTGTGTTCCCCAGTTGGTGGTTTATGAATCTTCTTCGGAGGAGAGTTAAGTTGGAGGTGAGTTTGATTAGTCCTTGACGGGGTGCTGATGGGGTATTTTTTTCCCTCTTTGTCAGACTTCTGAGAACGTGGCTCTTGATGGTCCAGGGGGAGATCCCCAGATGGACACAAAGACTGATTGATATGTAGGTTTTGCGCTTAGAGTAGTGGTGGGTCTAGTGGGTTAGGTTTATCTTGAGGTTTTTTTTCTTCTTTTTTTAGTGGGGGGTAGAGTTGGGGGAGGGGTTTTGTTGAGGTGTGGGATGGATTAGGTTTGGTTTGTGTGAGGGTAAGGAGGGGGTTCGTAGCCCTACTTCGTTTTGAGCTTTGGGATCTTTATTGCTATCTCTTCGGTTAGGTCGGTTTCTAGCTGATTTGGAGGAACTTTAGGGGTCAGATTTATTTCGGTGCATGAAGATGGGTTCCATCTTCACTATCTGATGCTGGCATTTTCTGTTTCTTGCCGTTTTTGCGGGTGTGTCCATTTTCCCCACAGGCAAAACATTTAACAAAATCTGTGGATAGGAAGACCCTGTAGTCCCCCCCTCCGTAAGCAATGTTAATGTGGTCTAAGATATTGATATTTGCCTCTATGAAGACACGTACTTGGTGGCAAAAGGATAGAACATGCGCTAAGTTTTCCTTCATGCTGATGGGTATGTAGCTAATGGGTGAGACTAAAACTTACAAAAATCACCGATGTTAGCAGCAAGGATATGGGTACACGTTGCATAAGACAAATTGTGTTGTTTGACGTACAAGAGGAGACATACAGCGTCCCCCTTACAGCATTTTCCCCCGTAACTTGTTAACGCTTATTTCGATCACCGCGAAATTTTCTGACTTTTCCAAAATAAATCTAGAATCATGTTGGCAAGAAATAATTGATACCGGAGGTTAGCTTTTGCCATGGCAACCATTTGTTTGACCTTGGGTCACACGATTTTACTGGTTTTTTTTTTAGTGATTTTCAAAACGTTTTGAACATAATTTCCACTTATTTTTGATTTCTTTGCCAGAAAAGTGAAAGTGATGAGTCACGTGATAGTCTGAAATGGTTTTGGGAATTAAAATGGCCGCCATTTTTGGCGGCCATCTTGGATTTTGTGTTTTCAGCCTGTAACTAGGGGGTACAAATTTTTCCAGTTTTTCAATAATGGAATATTTTCAACATGCTAATTTCTTACTTTTCAGACCCAAAAAATATTTGGTTTGTCAACCAAGCCTTATTATTTCTTCCTGGGCCTTGGCGGGGCCTTTTTGATTTTTAAGTGAAAACAATGCAAAAAAAAACATTTTTTTCCCCCCAAAAATGGGATAAATTAATAAAATATAACGCCCCCAAAGGTGACTCCAGTAACTAAATTAGGTTCAAATTATATTGATCTTGTTAAAATGTACAAGTTTGCCAAGTTTCAAAAAATTCGGACGAAAAATACAGAAGTTATGGCAAAAACACGATTTTTGACCAAAAGTGGGCAAAAACAGTCAAAAACGCCCTCTAGTGACTTTTTTGATTTTTTTTTACTACATTTAGAACTCGGTGAATTGAACATTGTGGAAAGTTTCATCAAAATCGGTCTAACACTGGAAAATACGGAGGGGCACTATGTGCACCCCCACCACCTCCCCCCCCCCCCCCCCCCCCCGTCCCCGTACATCTAACAAAACAAAAAAAGCCCAGTCCTGATAGGGTTAATGGAAACAACTTTGTATGTATTCTGAAAAAATAATTTCACCTTTTCCAAATCTTGGGTGTTTTGACACTTGTTCTGAATGTTGTGTTTTCCATTTATTAGTGAAATTAAAGATTGAATCACATGTGAAATATCACCTCTCCAGAGTTCCATTAAACAATGCCTTCCTGATCATGCTCAATCCCATAAATACTAAATAGGTCAAAGTACAAAGGTGAGTGTTATATAAATTAGTTAGCAGGGGACAGAAATCTCTAAGTTTTATGCAAATTCATGTCTAAAATAGTTGTTGTATCCTTTAATAACTCAGCTATAAGTTCTTCAGCAGAAGTAGTCAACTGTAATCCAAACCCCTGCTTCAATGGTGCTTCTTGTCTCACCTTTCCTAATCCTTACTGCTCTTGTACTACTTACTTGACTGGAGTGTTCTGTGAATTTCGTGAGTACTGCATTTTTTGCCAATTCCCATTAGTTTCCATCGTTCATGATATCCTGTTGGAAATTGTTATGTGCATGTATATATAAACAGTCAATATAAACAGATGTGGAGTCACGTTCCAAAAAGCGGGGCTTGTTAAGGAACAGCCTACAAAAAAAAGAAGAAAAAAAAGTAACAGCTTTATAATAAACGACGACTAGCAACAATAGTAAAATGAGATTTAATTCGATGGGAAAAGAAAGTTCATTAACAGTTAAATGAATGGAGCTTAATGTAGGCAAAATATTATAAAATTACTAGAAACAAAAGGTGAAAATGAAGGTGCGAGTGGGTCTTTAGGGGCCTATGAAATAAACATGTGTATTAATTGAAACAACTATGTATTTATTCTGAACAAAAATAATGTTACCTTTTTGTTGCCAAATTTGGGGTGTTTTGACACTTTTTCTGAATGTTGTGTTTTCTAAAGTGTGTTAATTACATTTATTAGTGAAATTAAAGATTGAATCACATGTGAAATATCACCTCTCCAGAGTCCCATTCTACTCTATAACAATGCCTTCCTGATCATGCTCAATCCCATAAATAGGTCAAAGTACAAAGGTCAGTGTTATATAAATTAGTTAGCAGGGGACATAAATCTCTAAGTTTTGTGAAAATTCATGTCTAAAATAGTTGTATTCTTTTTTAACTTCTTAGATGTTGGTTTAACAGTACCCAGCTGTAATCCAGACCCCTGCTACAATGGTGGTACTTGTTATCGCGCCCTTGCTCCTTACTGCGGTTGTGTAGGAGGATTTACAGGAGTGTTCTGTGAATTTCGTGAGTATTGCATTTTTGCCAACTCCCCTTAGCTTCCACCCTTCATGATATCCTGTTGGGAAATTCCAATTGTCATGTGCATGTATATTAAATATAAACAGTCAATATAAACAGATGTGTATGCACGTTCCAAAAAGCAGGGCTTGTCAAGGAACAGCCTACAAAAAAAAAGAAAAAAGAAAAAAAAAAAAAAAAAAGGAACAGCTTTACAATAAACGACGCTTATAGCAACAGTAGTAAAATGAGATTTAATTCCTTGGGAAAAGAAAGATCATTATCAGTTAAATGAATGGAACTTAATGTAGGCACAATTTTATAAAATAACTAGAAACAAAAGGTGAAAATTGAGTCATGTCCCGGTAAGCGGTTGCTTGTGAAGGGGACGCCGAGATGGACAGACGGACGGCCGGACGGAAAGACGGACAGGGAAAAACACAAAATATTCGGACAAACAAACATTTATTACCAAAATTACTTCATTAATACCAACTAAATAGGGTACTTAACAAAGACATTTTATTATAATGATTAAGTGAAACTGTTATAAGGTAACACATTAAGTAGTTTTAAAAAAGCTATTGAACATGTACATAATTAATTGTCGATGAGTTTTTAATACCATTCGGAAGTTTGTTCCAGTTAATTGCGCCAGAATATCGAATTGCGTGTTGAAAAAATTGTGTCTTGTGTTTAGGAAGATGTATGTTGGTAGACGTTCTTGTGTTGTAGTTATGAAAGTTGTTATTGAATTTGAAAAATGTTTGGAAGTGAGTGGGAAGTTGGTTGTTGAAGCATTCGTACATAAAGATGTTCTGATGATATGTATTAATGTTTTCTAAGTTGAGCAGTTTGAGTTGTTTGAAGAGAGGGTCCGTGTGAGCAAGGAATTGAGATGTGGAAATTTTTACGAATGGCTCCTTCTTTAAGAACGAAGAGTTTGTCAATGTGTATTTGAAGTGTGTTACCCCAAACTAAGTTACAATAATTCAGGTAGGGGAGAATAAAAGAGCAAAGGAGAGAACGTAGGATTCTATGTGGAAATATGCGTTTTAGTCTATGAATACTACCGATGGATTTTGAGACCTTACTAGCAATATCGTCAATGTGATGAGTCCAATTCAACTTGCTGTCAAGTATGACACAAAGGAACTTAGTTTTGTCAACACGTTGAATTGGTTCGTTTAACAACGGAATGGAAAGATTGGAAATATTGCAGTGCTTTATTTTACTGTGGAAAAACATAAAATTACATTTCTTAATATTCAGAGACAGTCTATTGGCTTCCAGCCACTCACATACATTGACCAAATGCTAATTAACGTTATGGAATAAAGTAGGGGGTGCATATCAGAAACAAAAATATTTGTATCATCTGCATAAAGAATAAATGAAAGTAACTTAGAGGTAGCTGAGATATCATTGATGTACAGAATATAAAGTAACGGGCCTAGGAGTGAGCCCTGTGGGACACCGTGGGTAACTCTGTTCGAATCAGAAATGCAATTATTTTATTTGACACATTGAGAACGATTATTTAGATAACGTTCGAACCAATCATGTGCTATCGAATTTCATAGCGGTCAAGCTTCTGCAGTAGAATTTCATGATTTATAGTATCAAACGCCTCGGATAGGTCGAGAAAGATCCCCATGGCATATTTGTTTTCCTCAAAAGCATCTATAACTTTGCTAGTTAAATCAATCAGTGCTGAAGACGTTGAATGATTACTTCGAAAACCATATTGTCTGTAACAGATTACATTGAACTTATTAAGATACTAAGTTGCTCTCCCATAAACAATTGTTATAATACAACACATCAGCTTCAATGTACGGTGCACACGCGGTTATGCATGGTGTCCCAAATTCCAGTGACCTTCTATATTTTGCTCAGTTCCAGCTGTAGTAAGATTATTTTTGTGAATGAGAAGCTTCTAGGGCACATGGATTCTTGGAATAATGACTTTGCATAAATTAAATAGGAATGTCTAGAATCAGATTTTTCTAGAAGGTCTAAGAATTAGTATAAATACAGGCAGAGCAAATCTGGATTCTTTTAAGGACTAGCATTGAGAGAAGTTCGACATATGCGTCCCCAGAGAGTGTTAAGAAACTACATAGCGGTGTAGCTGTTTCTTAGTCAAAAAGTGACTGAGAGTTGTTTAAGCTGAATTGTGTATCGGGAGAGACAGTTTCTTGTGAGCTGAGGGCAGTTCAAGTTGGGATCATCGGTTCCCTTGCGACGGTCAAGCCTTCGCAGTGTTTATTCGTCTCGAGACCGGTTGTTTGTGGCAGCTTATTTTTGTGCACCGATTTGTGGACTGAACTGTTCCAGTTGGAGTCCGCCGTTTCTTCGATGTAGTGTGAAGCTCTCGCCTGTAGAATCTTCTGGGTTTTCTTTTTGTAAGATCATTCTTGATTGTTTGCTCTTAGCCTTGTAAATTAGTTTTGATCCACATTTATTTGTATCATTATCTTTAACGGATTAAGAGTAATATTTCATTAAATCTTACTTGTTTTGTGTTCTTTATATCAGTGTGATCTTGTTTGATCTTTTGTTGCGTCTGAGAAAAGTCAAATTTTTCGGATAACCGACATTCGGATGGTTTGGGGATTTTCGGATCGTAACAAAATTGGGGGCCTGTCCGGGAAGAACAAAAACAAGCTAAAATCTTCTTGATATTGTCAGACAGGGTCACATACTTTGTAATACTGTTGACATTTACATTGTAGAATTATTATGGCTAAGTTCGATGCTCAAGCTTTCGTAGAGACAGAAGATTTGTCATACGATAAACTGCGACTGCTGACAAAAGAAGAGTTGCATGAAGTTGGAAAATTCCTTCATCTAGAAATTTCTCGGGGTACAAAGAAACCCAAATTAGTGAGTGTTCTTGCCGAAAATTTGAATCTTGAAATGCCCGAGCCATTGCAAAGTACCGATAGGGAAATTGAGCTGGCCAAAATTGAGCTAGAAAAAGAAAGGCTCAGGCTCGAATTTGAAGAAAAAGAAAAGGAAAGAGAAGAAAAACAAAAGGAAAGAGAAGAAAAAGAAAGGGAAAAAGAACGAGAACACGAACTAAGAAAGCTTGAACTCGAACATGAGCTTAAATTGAAAGAACTAGAATTGAGTGTCAAAAAAGATACATCGAAAGAAAAGTCTCCCTCTAGTTTTGATCTAGCAAAAAATGTGAGGTTAGTGCCGAAATTCAATGAACAAGATGTTGAAATGTATTTCTTGTCTTTTGAGAAAACTGCCAAAAAGCTGGATTGGCCAGAAAAATATTGGTCTTTGCTGTTACAAAGCACATTTGTGGGTAAAGCTCAAAAGGTTTACGCCACACTTTCAGAGGAACAATGTAGTGTGTATGCTACTGTAAAGGCAGCTATTTTGACTGCGTATGAATTGGTTCCTGAGGCCTATAGGCAGAAATTTCGAAAATTGACTAGATCACATGGCCAGACCTTTGTCGAATATGCTAGACAAAAGGAGATTGTTTTCGATCGATGGTATCGTTCTCTGAAAATCGTGAAGAGTTTTGATGAGTTAAAAGAAGTTGTGCTATTGGAGGAGTTCAAAAACAGTGTCCCTCCAAATATTAAAACACACTTGGAAGAACATCACATCACTAAAGTGAAGAAAGCGGCAGTGGCTGCTGATGATTATGAATTAACTCACAAATTCAATACTGGCAAAAATACTTACCAGTTTAAAGGTTCCCATAAAACCGGGGGAAAGGGCAAGTCGGGTTCTGAGGCACAGTCTAGCACTGAAACTCCTGGTTTGCTGACGAGTGAGGCCAAGGAGGATAAAAAGAAGAAGTTCTCCATCGAGTGTAACTATTGTCATAAGAAGGGTCATAAGAAGGCGAATTGTTTCAAGTTCATCGCTGATGAGCGAGACCGTTCTAACAAGCCAGTTGCTTTTGTCCGTAAGAACCCTCTACTTCGTGTGAAGTCCGGTGAGGCCGATGGAAACCGTGTTTCTTCTTCGAAGGTGGTTGATAATTTTGATAAAGTTAATGAAATCTATAAGGATTTCGTGTATCGTGGTGTGGTCGCGTGTGGGTTGGATGAGGCCGACCGTCCAGTTGTTATCCTAAGGGATACAGGCGCGTCACAGTCACTGATGCTGGAGGATGTGTTGTCATTGTCTCCACAAAGTTCGTTGAATGCAACAATGTTGATTCAAGGTATTGGGGGTAATTTTATGCCTGTCCCGTTGCATAGGGTTAATTTGAAATGTGATTTGTTCACTGGCCCTGTGGTTGTTGGAGTTGTTCCTAGTCTGCCTATACAAGGGGTGGAGTTTTTGCTAGGGAATGACGTTGCGGGAGGTAAAGTGTCGGCATCCCCTATTGTCTCTGGTAGTCCCGTGGAGGAGCCAGAAATTCAGTCTCTGGAGGAGAAGTTTCCAGAAACTTTCCCTGAGTGTGCAGTGACGAGATCTCAGATGAGACGGATGGAACAGGAGGCTGCGGAGTCAGTGCCTATAGAGGAGGACTCTGGTGTTTGGCTGGCTGAAACTTTCTTCAATAATTTGGAAGAAGATGAGGGAGTGTCTCAAGATGCTAAGTTTAGCCGATCCTCACTTATTGAGCAGCAGAAAGCGGACCCAGTTTTGAGGGGGCTCGCCCAGACCGCGTGTTCTGAGGAAGAAGCCAAGGGGGTTCCGGAATGCTACTACGTCAAGTCCGGCGTTTTGATGAGGAAATGGAGACCTACTCAAAGACCAGCTGATGAAGAATGGAGTGTTGTCCATCAAATTGTTGTCCCTCCATGTTACCGTGATGAGATCTTGAGAATTGCTCACGAAATTCCGGTTGCAGGTCATCTTGGCATCAGGAAGACTCAAGCTAGAGTCATGGCTCATTTTTATTGGCCGAAGCTTCACCGAGATGTGGTGGAATTCATCAAGACGTGTCATACATGTCAGGTGGTGGGAAAGCCACAGCCATCAATTAAGCCTGCACCATTGATACCGATTCCTGCTTTTGAGGAGCCATTTTCGAGAGTCCTCGTGGATTGTGTTGGTCCTCTACCGCGAACGAAGTCGGGACATCAGTTTTTGTTGACCATTATGGATCTCTCCACTAGGTTCCCAGAGGCCATTCCATTGAGGAGAATTACAGCCAAGGTTGTTGTGGAGGCTCTTATGCAGTTTTTCACGAGATATGGCTTGCCGAAAGAAGTGCAGTCCGATCAAGGGTCTAACTTCATGTCAGGTGTATTTCAGCAAGTTCTGCGTGAGCTGGGAATTAAGCAAGTGAAATCGTCGGCGTATCACCCACAGTCTCAAGGGGCTTTAGAGAGGTACCACCAAACCCTCAAGAATATGATAAGAGCCTACTGTGAAGATTTTCCAGAAGATTGGGACAAGGGAGTTCCATTTCTCTTATTTGCGACCAGGGATTCACCGAACGAGTCGACTGGTTTTACCCCCGTTTGAGTTGGTGTACGGTCACGACGTGAGGGGGCCTTTGAAACTCATCAAGGAGAGGTTTCTGGCAGAGGACAACGAGACCAATCTGCTCGACTATGTGTCTAATTTTAGGGAGAGGCTGTCCAAAGCTTGCTCTGTGGCACAAGAACATCTGAAGGCGTCTCAGCAGGCGATGAAGACCAGAGCTGATATGAAGTCCGAAGTTCGCATCTTCAAACCAGGTGAAAAAGTGCTTGTGCTGTTGCCTCTGCCTGGCGAACCCCTAAAAGCCAAATTCAGTGGGCCCTACTGTGTCAAAAAGAAACTCAACGAAGTTAATTATGTAATCAGTACCCCAGATCGAAGAAAGAGTCAAAGAGTTTGTCATGTGAACATGCTTAAGAAATATTACGAACGTGATAATTCGGGTCAATCTGTGGGGGTAGCTGTCGTTGAGTCACATGATGACAATTCAAATGATGAATTAGGTATTGAGCGACCAATCAGCTATTTCTCAAAGAAATTGAATAAACACCGGGCGAAGTACTCTACCATTGAAAAAGAAGCATTGGGCTTGATTCTGGCCTTGCAACACTTTGAGGTGTACATTACAAATAGCGCTGGAGAAACGATCATCTACACTGATCACAACCCACTTGTGTTTTTGGAGAAGTTTAAAACAAAGAACCAAAGATTGTTTCGATGGAGTTTGATTTTACAGCCCTATCCACTCAAGATTGTACACATTGCTGGCAGAAACAATGTCATTGCTGATGCTTTGTCCAGAGTTTAGAGTATTGTAAATAGTTATAGTGCCATTCATTATTTTCTGTGTAACCAGTTGGAGTTTAATTTGACTCACCTTAGCTAAATCAAAAGAGGTATCTTGTCGTAAGTTTTATGATAAGCTTATGTTAAATTTTTTTTTTGTGAAACGAAAATTTCCTCCGAAAATTTTCTTTTCTTATGGGGGGAGATGTTATAATACAACACGTCAGCTTCAATGTACGGTGCACACGCGGTTATGCATGGTGTCCCAAATTCCAGTGACCTTCTATGTTTGGCTCAGTGCCAGCTGTAGTAAGATTATTTTTGTGAATGAGAAGCTTCTAGGGCACATGGATTCTTGGAATAATGACTTTGCATAAATTAAATAGGAATGTCTAGAATCAGATTTTTCTAAAAGGTCTAAGAATTAGTATAAATACAGGCAGAGCAAATCTGGATTCTTTTAAGGACTAGCATTGAGAGAAGTTCGACATATGCGTCCCCAGAGAGTGTTAAGAAACTACATAGCGGTGTAGCTGTTTCTTAGTCAAAAAGTGACTGAGAGTTGTTTAAGCTGAATTGTGTATCGGGAGAGACAGTTTCTTGTGAGCTGAGGGCAGTTCAAGTTGGGATCATCGGTTCCCTTGCGACGGTCAAGCCTTCGCAGTGTTTATTCGTCTCGAGACCGGTTGTTTGTGGCAGCTTATTTTTGTGCACCGATTTGTGGACTGAACTGTTCCAGTTGGAGTCCGCCGTTTCTTCGATGTAGTGTGAAGCTCTCGCCTGTAGAATCTTCTGGGTTTTCTTTTTGTAAGATCATTCTTGATTGTTTGCTCTTAGCCTTGTAAATTAGTTTTGATCCACATTTATTTGTATCATTATCTTTAACGGATTAAGAGTAATATTTCATTAAATCTTACTTGTTTTGTGTTCTTTATATCAGTGTGATCTTGTTTGATCTTTTGTTGCGTCTGAGAAAAGTCAAATTTTTCGGATAACCGACATTCGGATGGTTTGGGGATTTTCGGATCGTAACACAATTTTCTCAAGAAGTTGTTATAAACAAGACAGTACCGAGATTGGTCTAATTGCTTAAGTCGGAATAGTTACCGCTTTTGTAAATTGGCGTCACTTTAGTTACTAAAGGCTTGCAAATCTTTAGCCACTAAAGGTTTGCAAATCTCAGGAATAAATGCTTAGACAACACTAGGGTTAAAATCGTCCACACCTTGAGCCTTGTTGTTCTGAAACGATGCTGCATTTCGAATGACTTCAAGCTCACTAATATGATTGAAATACAGAGAATGTCTATTGAACTGGTTTGTGGTTGGGGGATTTTATTGTCCAATGTTGGACCGATGTGAGTGAAATAATAATTAAACGCATTAGCAATTTCACTTTGGTCACTGGTTTGCTGACCATTATAGTTAAAAGTGTAATTGCGAGATTTCTTAGAACTAGCAGGATTCACGATAAATTATAGTAAACATATATGGACTGGCAATGAGGGAAATAGTGCACGTCTATGAAACCCGAGGGCCTGTGAGTGACCAAGAGAGGGTCCTATTTCCCGAGGCCGAATGCCGAGGGGAATAAGACCCTCTCCTGGTCACTCACAGGCCCGAGGGGTGCACAGACGTGCACTATTGTCCGAATAATGCCAGGCCATGTGTTTTATAACACACCCCAGTCCAAGATGTTATGTAAAAAAGAAATTCAGGACGCACGGTTTTACAACTGTAAACTGTTTTATTTCAACATCTTGAGGGCGCTGTTAACCAGTCAATAGTGTTTGCGTTTTGGAAACTATTTCCCGCTTTGTGAACTATTTCCCCCAAATGAAGTGCGTGCGGTGCATTGACGCGCGTCAAGTTTAAAGAACCAGGAAGAGGTGTGTTATAATAAATAATATTCTACGTTTCCTTAACATTAGATTTTGTTTGGGAAAACTTGTCCTCGAAGAAGCGGATTTTCGCTTATTTAATCACAGCATTTAGTCTGTTTCGGAAAAGTTTACAGTTTTTTTTTATTCTCCGCGTTAGGCTTTTTAAGGGATTTTCGACACAACTTGTTTTTTTTTTGATAGACTTTAAAATGCTGTCTGATATCCAAGATTTCAACTTTTTTGGGGTTGAGATTTCTTTAATGGGAAATGAGACGTATATGCATTAGATCCAACATTAGGATCATCAATAGAATGCACATCGTTCCAATTAAAAGTAGCCAACTCTTGCTTAAAATTTGCTGTAACAATAGGAATCCTCTCTGGTAATACAGGGTGAATTATTTAACTGTGTAACCTGAAAAACTGGTAAATGGTCTGTTGAATCATCAAAGACAAGACCTTGTTGCACCTTGTAAATCCTAACTATTATAATTATGTTATCGATAAGTGTTGCGGAAGTGCTGGTAATACGAGTATAGGCTTATTAACCCTGTCAGGACCGGGGGGGGGGGCACAATGTGCCCCCCCCACCAATTTTCCCCCCGAAATTTCTTACTTTTCCCAAAACATATCTAGGATCATGTTGGCAACAAATAATTGATACCAGGGGTTAGCTGTTGCCATGGCAACCATTTGTTTGACCTTGGGGTCACACGATATTACTGTTTTTGTAATTTTTAAAACTTTTTAAAGGAAACTTTCTTTTATTTTTGATTTATTTACAGAAAAGTGATAGTGATGAGTCGCGTGATAGTCTCAAATGGTTTCGAGAATTCAAAATGGCCGCCATTTTAGGCGGCCATCTTGGATTTTGTGTTTTAGCCTGTAATTAGGGGATCAAATTATATAATTTTTTTTAACAATGGAATATTTTCAACATGCTAATTTCTAACTTTTCAGACCCCAAAGATACTTAGATTTGTCAATCAAGCCATAATATTTCTCCCTGTGCCTTTGGCGGAGGCCATTTTCATTTTTAAGAGAAAAGAACGCAAAAAAATTAAAAAAAATAAATAAATAACCAAAAATGGGATAAATTAATGAATATAACGCACCAAAAAGGGATCAATACTGAAATCACCAATAATGAGTTGATGCAAATTGAATTTTGCATATTCATGAGCAAATATGTTTTCCAAATGGCAACTCCACTAATTATTTGGTTGCTGTCTAATTGATGAGTGTTTGTATTTGTCAAAACATAATTTGAGGTGATCGCTGTTTTCTTTTTGAAAATTTGGGATCTTGATTTTGTACATTTGTAATGCTGCTGTGCGACTTTGTTTCTTTTATGAGTCACACAAACAGTGCCCTCATGTGTCAAGTTCAAGACAGGTCGTTTTTGCAAATTCAAGTAGTACATTGAACCTTAATTTTAGTACAAACAAATCATTTTCCATTTTCTTTAAACTGTCCTTAATTATGGATATATGATTAAAAAATGTATTAAAAAAATAATCTTCGTTGGCCCTTTACATATATGAAGACAAACAGACATTGTATCCCATTACCATCATTTTGAGTATGTTACAGTGCCTCCTATGGATTCACCTTAGTAAGTGAGAAATCTTGAGTACTTTGACATCGAAAAATAAGTGTATTGATGTCAATAACTAATGTGGGACATGCACTTTACTTTTCCCCTATCACGGTACAGGCTTATCAGACGTAGGCATAATAGACTGCAAGTTTGATGCAAGGAATCTATGTTATTGGCTGCAATCTCCTTATGATGACACAGACGTCATATTGGGTAAGGGTCAAACCGGGACACCGAACACTGGTCCGCTAAGTGACCATACAGATGGAGGTAAGTTAAACTCAGTTCGTTGGACGATTAACATTTTACTCTCGTATAGTAAAAAAACCAAAACACTCGTTTTTTTTCCGTCATACCATTCTTGCCAAGAGCCATGTGGCGGACAACTGTTTGTAGAGTCTCTCAAATTTTTATCTGATGTCCATAGACTCCCATTTAATCTACATATAGGCCTACATGAGTTCTTATTTTAGGTATATGCAACATTTATTACCGGTGAATGTGTCTTTCAGCTTTCCCAGACCCCAAGTGTCGAGAAGTTCATGGTCTGCCATAGAGCTGGCAGCTTTGTGAATATGAAGTAATCTTATCCAACGCCACACGCACACGTGGACGACTACGTTTCTCAACCGTTTGCTAAAAATTAATGCTTCCCTCTTGCCTACAGAAATTCTCAAATTTCTGGGCACAATAATTGCAAATATAACAACAAGAACTAAAGAATATAGAGTTTGTGGACAAAATCACGGTGTGTGGCTTGAACTTAATAAAGTGATTGCGTCATTGAAAACAAGGTCAATAGTAGGTCGAGTTTTTGTCTCCTTGTGCTGTGCTGATGGGCATTTTTTTTTATTTATACCTTGTAATGATCTTTATGCATGAAGTTAGTCATATGAAACTTCAGCTTCCGGTTTTGACAGGAACTAAAGGTCAGTTGGGTCACACTTTACAAAATATCTAGAACTGCCCGAGAGCTTTAAATTGATGCTATGTTTATTAATATACCACATTTCATTAAATAGATACACAATTTTGTATGTACAAACTTATACTTCCGGTTTCAAATAGGGTCACACTCTGTGTATGATTTGTTAAATACTTCAAGACCTTTCATATGGTGTAAAGATCATGTATGTAGCATATATGATTCTGGAGATATGATTATCTTAATATAAAACTTCAATTGAAGGTGATGACGGCATCGATGACGTCATCATTCCAGATTTGTTCTTTGTTATGTACACACTGTGGTCTAGATATGTAGTAAGTTTCAAGTCCGTACGAGCTTTAATTTTAGAGACGGCAAAATATTATTGTTCGACCTTGCGTACCATTTTCGTTGTGACGTAGCTATGACGTAAAATATCACATTTCTAGAATGCTCTTGAGCTAAAGAAAATATTATGCATTGAAAGTTTGTTCATATTTCCATTCACTTAGGCTTTAGAGCCCCAAATAAGATGATTTTTACTTTAACTTCCGGTTTCGACAGGAAGTAAAGGTCAAATGAGGTCAAGGTGTGCATAACATTTGTCCATCATTACAAGACATTTCATATGCAGCAAAGATTTTGAATGTAGCATTTGTGGTTCTTAGGATATAATTTTTTTAATTATTTAACGTTTATTTAACGTGAAGACGTCATCAATGACGTCATCATTCCAAAAAAGTTTCAGTTCCAATACTTATTAAGGTTCATGTTTATTATTTATTTATTTATTTATTTACTCTTATTTATACACGGTAAACCCGTTCAGCCTAGGGCTGTTTTTCAAGGGGCTGTGATTAAAAACTTTGAAAACGTAAGCATAAGTATATTGGAAATAATAAAAACGTATTTAAAAACACCACAACTAACAACAAATAGACATATATATTACGTACATAAATGAACACCCAAAGAAAGCAAGGAATGATATAAGAACACGAGAGTGGGAAAATGCCCTACTTAAAAACAAAAGTGAGATTAAAAGGATTATATACAAGATAAACAAGATAAACCTAATGGATAAGACCATCTGAAAAAGCAGAAAAATAAAACAAGTACTTAAAATGAAAAGATTAAACCATTTTTTCAAAAAGGGTAAATCAAAATTAAAATTGAAGGATTGAATTAAGATTAAAAATTACAATGTGATTGATGAGAACAACAGGCTGACATAAGAACATGCCCTACTTAAAAACAAAAGTGAGATTAAAAGGATTATATACAAGATAAACAAGATAAACCTAATGGATAAGACCATCTGAAAAAGCAGAAAAATAAAACAAGTACTTAAAATGAAAAGATTAAACCATTTTTTCAAAAAGGGTAAATCAAAATTAAAATTGAAGGATTGAATTAAGATTAAAAATTACAATGTGATTGATGAGAACAACAGGCTGACATAAGAACAAAACAACAATCTCGTTAAATAAGCCATTAACGCTGACTGCAGTCTGTATGCCCTGACTCAGTGAATTCCATCTCAGGCCATCTCAGGCCACCTCTGTAGCAGAAGCTCCGCTTGAGGGAGTCAGTTTTGGGCATTGGAATAGACAGTGATAGGCTGCTTCGTCTCAGGTCATAACCAGTATTGGCCGGTGTACTTTAATTTATTTTTAAGGTACATTGGCGCAAGATTATTAACCACTTTTAAACATCATAATTGCATCATGTTCACGTCTTCTTTTTGTTCAGTGGGGCCCACTTAAGCTCATGTAAATTAACACTGCTTGAGACACTCCATGATAAGTTTCAAGTTCATCCAAGCTTCAGTTTTCGGCAAAATTGCGAGAGAATGTCAGGCATAAGAAGAAGACGAGGGGAAAAACAGAACAATAACAAACAGGTTTTCGGCTGGGAGCCAAACACCTAAAAAGTAAAAAAAACAAAAAAAAAACAAAAAAAAAACAAAAAAAAATCGAACTATAACAAGAGGTCTTCGGCTGTTAGCCGAACACCTAAAAAAATAAAAATAAAAAAAAATTAAAAAAGTAATAAAAAAATTGAACAATAACAATAGTTTTTTGTTCGGTAACCGAACATCTAAAGAGAAACTGAAATGGCAGTTGAAACACTACAACACTTGTGCGCATTTGTTGGGCATCGGTTGCCCAATGCAAGCAGCTACAAATATACCAAAACGCTAATTGCTTAACTGCAAAAGGTGCCAAAAGACCAACAAATGCAAAAGTGAATCTGCCCATAAATTTGTACACAGCGTTTTTAATAGTGTAGGTAGTTAAAATGAATGGCAAAAATGAAATTGAACTGCAATAGCAGCTAAATATAAACACTGGCTCGAACAATAGTGTAAACATGCTTGAATTTGAATATGTGTCAATGAAACTATACAGTTTTACTGATTCAGTTGTTCGCGAAAACCTAAATTATTTGCGACTTTTCTAATAGTGGTCAAAACCGATTGTAACAATGGTCTGGCCTTATTCGATGGGATAAAGATTTATTGCTGAGGTGTTCAAATTTGATGTTAAAGGTAAAATGTATGATTGGTAAAGTTTGTTGTGCATTGTTCTATACTTTGTGTGATTCAATATGTACATGAAAAACAGACCTGTAAAAATCTGGGCACAATCCGTCGTTGTTCTTAATTTCGATTGTTCCAATTGAAATGAAAGTCGTGGTCTTCAAATCGTATTTTCTAATTCTGATTGGATGATTACTAATTAGATATTCTACATTCAAATGTAACTTAAATTACAGAGGGATATTACATCTATCTGAATGCATCATCGGTTAATTCCGGACAAAAAACCGTTATCGTAAGTGTAAACCTCCCGGAAGCATCGACACGTTATTGCTTGAGTTTCTGGTACAACATGTATGGACTTGGAATAGGTGAGTATAAATGATATGGACCATCTAACCTGTAATATCACACGTTTACAACTGAGCAACAGAGACTGTAATGCATTCTTATATCTCTAAAGCATGACACTTTCAGAAGTGGGTAGACATGTCATGACCTTTATTTTGTGGAGGCACTTCAGATCTGACATCTGGTGACCCTGAGAAGCCACCATTTGTTTTCCCCCAGTGCATGCAATTTGCAACATGCACAAAGATGAGACAGATAGTGGCTGTCTGTACATCGGGCGTGGTGCGAGATCAAACATCTTGATTTCTACAACATACTTCAACCATCGTTAATTTAACTTGGAACAGCTATTCTTATTGATACATGAGATCAATGTCCTCTGAAGGGGCGCTAATTGTCACATGTATTGAATGCGCATCATTCAAAGTGTGGAATGTTTATAATTGATAAGAAACTACTTCGTGCCCCCACCCGTCAGTCCTGCGGACACAACAAATCGAATCCATTATTTCAAACAAATTGCCTCCATCTGTTGAAATTCAATTGAGTTATAAAGTTCAAAATGTATTCATTAATTCGTCACCGGTCCCACCAAGTGACACAATTAAGGTCAAAACGTGTAAGAAGAACGTTTTGAGATATTATTCGCATTTTTTTTAAATGCCAAATTTAACACTCAAAATGCTGTAGTACTAAACCTTCTTGTGCGGTTTAAATGCCCTAATGTGTTTTGTTAAGTTAGATCTGTTCAATATCATAATTCAAAACCACCAAAACAAGGTTTAATTAACACAATTATTTGTCAAACATGCCCGTCTGCATGTTCGTGAAAACGAAAATCACGAGGACCCACTTTTGTCCACATACTGTATGTTTTTACATAGTAAAGGGCGCGCATAACACGTGATCACGCGCAAACTAGCATTCGTATCACTTTGGTAAAACGCAAATACGACATGACCTACATGCCCGGCAATATTTTTAGTTTATATATGTTTAGGGATGCGTGCCTCTTCGTACAAACGCAAAATGCAATTACTTTGATTAATGCTCAAATACCTATTAACGTAATTTAGAAATTCAGCGTACTTTTGATTAAGCGGCAATTTGGGATGGCTTACAATCATGTTTAAAACCCTCGGAGCAACCACATTATTCAACAACTTCGCTGGATCCAGGAGGTTAAAATTTCGTCCACCCTGTCTTTAAGGTCAATAACCCACCCTGCAAGCCCAAAACCATTATAAATCACTGTGGTGGTGAATTGGAATGCCAGCCAAGACTTAGACTTGTGTTATTTACGACCAGTGTGCGGCGCAAGTTGTTTTCACAAAGTGCATACCGCCCTGTGCCAAGGGAATACTTGGCACAGGGGTCAATCAATTACTGCACTGAGACAGGTGGCTGCTGTCTTTCAACACTCCTTACTCTGCAGTGGTTAGGGTCTGGCCAATGGGAGTCTACAGGCTTGTGGGGTATACCAGGGGTGAGGATTACATGGAATCTTGGCCTTATTGGCCCATTAAAAAATATGACCACATTTGGTAGCAATTGGATTATTTTTAACCTCCCCGCTGACACCAGGGTTAAAGGCAAGAAGTGAAACAATCTCAAAAATTTAGAAAACGTTATTTTTGACATTCGTGTCTCTTCGTGGGAACGGTGACGAATTGTCTCTTGATCCATCTCTTTTTGCTTTTGGTAAGTGTCCTTGATGTAATATAATTGAACCTTATCCTTGAACACGCTGCATTGCTCTGATATGAATTGAACCACCTTTACTGCAAGTTGGTATTTTCGTTTACAGTTCGTGTATTCACAATAATTTTATCCAAAGCAATACTAATCGGGTCTCAGGGTAAATAATTCAAGGTTGAGTAATGGAGTATTTGTTCAGTGTCAAATGCAAAAAAAGAAGAAAAAAAATCGAAAACGTTACAGCTCTATTAGGTTTCAACAGATGTAAAAGAGTTGGTTTAATGAATGGGTATTATCATTATTATTACTGTTACTATTATTATTATTATTATTACTATTACTAATACTGTTACTATTACTGTTACTGTTACTGTTACTGTAACTGGTACTGGTACTGGTACTGGTACTGGTACTGGTACTGGTACTGGTACTGGTGCTGGTGCTGTTGCTGTTGCTGTTCTGTTGCTGTTGCTGTTGCTGTTGCTGTTGCTGTTGCTGTTGCTGTTGCTGTTGCTGTTGCTGTTGCTGTTACTGTTACTGTTACTGTTACTGTTAATGTTACTGTTGCTGTTGCTGTTGCTGTTACTGTTACTGTTACTGTTACTGTTACTGTTACTGTTACTGTTACTGGTACTGGTACTGGTACTGTTACTGGTGCTGGTACTGGTACTGGTACTGGTACTGGTACTGTTACTGGTGCTGGTACTGATACTGGTGCTGGTGCTTGTGCTTTTGCTGGTGCTGGTGCTGGTACCAGATACGGTTTTGTTGTTGTTGTTGTTGTTGTTGTTGTTGTTGTTGTTGTTGTTGTTGTTGTTGTTGTTGTTGTTGTTGTTGTTGTTGTTGTTGTTGTTGTTGTTGTTGTTGTTGTTGTTGTTGTTGTTGTTGTTGTTGTTGTTGTTGTTGTTGTTGTTGTTGTTGTTGTTGTTGTTGTTGTTGTTGTTGTTGTTGTTGTTGTTGTTGTTGTTGTTGTTGTTGTTGTTGTTGTTGTTGTTGTTGTTGTTGTTGTTGTTGTTGTTGTTGTTGTTGTTGTTGTTGTTGTTGTTGTTGTTGTTGTTGTTGTTGTTGTTGTTGTTGTTGTTGTTGTTGTTGTTGTTGTTGTTGTTGTTGTTGTTGTTGTTGTTGTTGTTGTTGTTGTTGTTGTTGTTGTTGTTGTTGTTGTTGTTGTTGTTGTTGTTGTTGTTGTTGTTGTTGTTGTTGTTGTTGTTGTTGTTGTTGTTGTTGTTGTTGTTGTTGTTGTTGTTGTTGTTGTTGTTGTTGTTGTTGTTGTTGTTGTTGTTGTTGTTGTTGTTGTTGTTGTTGTTGTTGTTGTTGTTGTTGTTGTTGT